>OU342666.1:0-5000 GCA_910589605.1 Chrysoteuchia culmella
ACCTAACCTAACCTAACCTAACCTAACCTAACCTAACCTAACCTAACCTAACCTAACCTAACCTAACCTAACCTAACCTAACCTAACCTAACCTAACCTAACCTAACCTAACCTAACCTAACCTAACCTAACCTAACCTAACCTAACCTAACCTAACCTAACCTAACCTAACCTAACCTAACCTAACCTAACCTAACCTAACCTAACCTAACCTAACCTAACCTAACCTAACCTAACCTAACCTAACCTAACCTAACCTAACCTAACCTAACCTAACCTAACCTAACCTAACCTAACCTAACCTAACCTAACCTAACCTAACCTAACCTAACCTAACCTAACCTAACCTAACCTAACCTAACCTAACCTAACCTAACCTAACCTAACCTAACCTAACCTAACCTAACCTAACCTAACCTAACCTAACCTAACCTAACCTAACCTAACCTAACCTAACCTAACCTAACCTAACCTAACCTAACCTAACCTAACCTAACCTAACCTAACCTAACCTAACCTAACCTAACCTAACCTAACCTAACCTAACCTAACCTAACCTAACCTAACCTAACCTAACCTAACCTAACCTAACCTAACCTAACCTAACCTAACCTAACCTAACCTAACCTAACCTAACCTAACCTAACCTAACCTAACCTAACCTAACCTAACCTAACCTAACCTAACCTAACCTAACCTAACCTAACCTAACCTAACCTAACCTAACCTAACCTAACCTAACCTAACCTAACCTAACCTAACCTAACCTAACCTAACCTAACCTAACCTAACCTAACCTAACCTAACCTAACCTCAACAAATGCTGCCTTGGCGCTTGCCCGGTTCCTGCCCCTGGACCTCGAGGTTCTGCATGCATGCGAGGTGGAGAGGACACGTCTAACCAAGGTTACCACTTTTCTCCCCGCAGACGTGCCCTACGAGACCCCTGTCCCTCTCGCCCTACTCCCACACCCGGCCAAGAGGCTGCAGATACATTTTGACCTGGCACCTACTCAAGCGCATATAGACTTGGCCTGCGAAACCGACTCCGTGCAGATATACACGGATGGTAGTAAACTCGACGACGATTCGGTTGGTGCTGCACTGGTCTGTATAGATCCGGAGCGGCCCGAGAGACAGCGTACTACCATCCGCAAATTTAAGCTGCACGCAGCGTGCACTGTTTTCCAGGCCGAGCTCTTCGCCATCAAGGAGGCCTGCAAGCTGGCCGCTGACAGGGGATATCGGCACACTGTTATACTCTCCGACTCCAGGTCAGCCCTGGAGGCACTCGGAAATCGGAGCAGCTCTGACCCACTAGTTGTCCAAGTTCACAGAATCGCTGCGGGTCACCGTGATGGAGACCGGGGACTGTTCAGGTTCCTCTGGGTGAAGGGGCACGCTGACATAGCCGGAAACTGCCTGGCGGACTCTGCCGCCTCGGCAGCTGCATCATCCCACCAGGCATTGAGCTACCGAAAGTTCCCCATTTCATATGCAAAAAAGCTATCGAGAACAGGCAACCACGACACATGGTCTAGCAGGTACGCGGAGTCTACTAAGGGCTCCCACACACGCGCTCTTCTGCCCACACATAAAATTATTAATGAATTCTTCCAAATAGTCACCCCTTCATTCTTTCTTACCCAGTTTCTGTCGGGACATGGTGCCCACAACTCATACCTTTTTAAATTCAAATTAAAGCCCACCGACACTTGCCCCTGCGACCATGTGTCCCCACAGACGCCATCCCATCTGATCGAAACCTGTCCCAGATTTGCTATTGACAGGCACGCGCACCTCTCACGTTGCAATGTCCTCGACGGGTCACCCTTCTGCTTCGAGGACCTTATATCCAAGCCTAGCCTTGTCAAGTCCTTCTGCTCACTCATCATAAGCGTCTTCTCCAAATTGAAAACTTTCAACTCTTCATAACTTTCTTATAGTTCATATAATTTTTCCTAAGAATTTAGTTATATTTATTTATTCTTTTTTTTATACCTTATTTTTAATCGCCCCTAGGGGCCATTCTCTGTCTTCTTCTTTCCTTTCCTATCTTTCCTATCTCTCTATCTTTCCTTACTTTAAATATTCCGTCCTCTACCCTCCTTCCACTTCCCCATCCCTGCGTCCCCCCCTCATGTATGGAATCGCATGTCGGGGTGCAGGTTGGGATATTTTATAAACCGGGTCATTAGACCCCACCCCTGAACTATCTTCATGATCATTATATAAAAATAAAAAAATAATAAATCTATAAAAACCCATTGTCCGCAATAACAAAGTTTAAAAAAAAAAAAAAAAAAAAAACCTAACCTAACCTAACCTAACCTAACCTAACCTAACCTAACCTAACCTAACCTAACCTAACCTAACCTAACCTAACCTAACCTAACCTAACCTAACCTAACCTAACCTAACCTAACCTAACCTAACCTAACCTAACCTAACCTAACCTAACCTAACCTAACCTAACCTAACCTAACCTAACCTAACCTAACCTAACCTAACCTAACCTAACCTAACCTAACCTAACCTAACCTAACCTAACCTAACCTAACCTAACCTAACCTAACCTAACCTAACCTAACCTAACCTAACCTAACCTAACCTAACCTAACCTAACCTAACCTAACCTAACCTAACCTAACCTAACCTAACCTAACCTAACCTAACCTAACCTAACCTAACCTAACCTAACCTAACCTAACCTAACCTAACCTAACCTAACCTAACCTAACCTAACCTAACCTAACCTAACCTAACCTAACCTAACCTAACCTAACCTAACCTAACCTAACCTAACCTAACCTAACCTAACCTAACCTAACCTAACCTAACCTAACCTAACCTAACCTAACCTAACCTAACCTAACCTAACCTAACCTAACCTAACCTAACCTAACCTAACCTAACCTAACCTAACCTAACCTAACCTAACCTAACCTAACCTAACCTAACCTAACCTAACCTAACCTAACCTAACCTAACCTAACCTAACCTAACCTAACCTAACCTAACCTAACCTAACCTAACCTAACCTAACCTAACCTAACCTAACCTAACCTAACCTAACCTAACCTAACCTAACCTAACCTAACCTAACCTAACCTAACCTAACCTAACCTAACCTAACCTAACCTAACCTAACCTAACCTAACCTAACCTAACCTAACCTAACCTAACCTAACCTAACCTAACCTAACCTAACCTAACCTAACCTAACCTAACCTAACCTAACCTAACCTAACCTAACCTAACCTAACCTAACCTAACCTAACCTAACCTAACCTAACCTAACCTAACCTAACCTAACCTAACCTAACCTAACCTAACCTAACCTAACCTAACCTAACCTAACCTAACCTAACCTAACCTAACCTAACCTAACCTAACCTAACCTAACCTAACCTAACCTAACCTAACCTAACCTAACCTAACCTAACCTAACCTAACCTAACCTAACCTAACCTAACCTAACCTAACCTAACCTAACCTAACCTAACCTAACCTAACCTAACCTAACCTAACCTAACCTAACCTAACCTAACCTAACCTAACCTAACCTAACCTAACCTAACCTAACCTAACCTAACCTAACCTAACCTAACCTAACCTAACCGGGGGGTTGGATGGTTGCCTCCCCGCGGCGCTCCCTGGAAACGGTAACTAGGTACACGGTAACGCAGTGTCCTAGCCCGGCTAAAACCATCCCTCTGCGAACAACTGCGAACGCAAGTGACAGCAGCGACAATGTACGACGACGAAGACGACTTTTGCGATCAATTCATGCCCGGCGGAGCCATGTGTCCCGTCAGCGAGTCCGAGAGCGAGGGTGAGCCGAGACTTATTGCTCCCTTCGATGACATCAAGGACTACGCGACGGAGATCATGGGTTATGTGAAGAATGCTCAGAAGGGGAAGGGTGCGGGTCTATCCAAAGACCACAAGGCACGCATTATCACCCTGTGCCTACTCACCGTGCAGAAATGCAACGCTAGTTCTTTTTTGGCCAAGGAAAAAGCCCCACCTGCCGCCACCTCTTCTACATCCTCCACCACTGGTCTCACTGTCGAGAACATTACGAAGATAGTTCGTCAGTCCATCCAAGACGAACTCAAAAAGGTACCTATTTTGAACCAATTGGCTGTTCCAAAACCTCTCTCGTATGCCACCATTGCTTCAAAAACAACATCCCCAAGTAGTACTCAATCTCCAGACCCCAAACCAGTCTCGAAGCCTGCTATAATTGTCTCCCATAAAAGGGAGACTGCCACTCGCGACGACACAATCCGGAGCTTCCGCTCCGCTGCCAACTTCAAAACCCTGGACTTTGCGCCATCTAAGGTCCAGCCTCTTTCTAAACAAAAGTTTCGGATAGAGTTCGATTCTGAGGAACAAAAATCCGAAACTCTAAAGAGGCTGGCCAAGGATCCCAATCTACAGGCTGAAACCGCCAGAAAACTGAAACCTATGGTGGTTATAAAAGGGATCTCCAAAGAGGTTCCTCGCGAAGAGTTGAAGGACTTGATACTCCAACAAAACCCCTGTATAAAAGCTGCTTCAAAACAAGAGGAAGATCTACTCTACAAATTTGTCCGTAATAACCGTAACGAAAAACTGTACAATGCTGTGTTTATAACAAGTCCCTCTGTCTTCCGCGCCATGCTCGATCTTACCAAGGTCAACGTCGACTTTCAACGTGTACACGTTGAGGAATTTAGCCCGTTCCTTCAATGTTTTAAGTGTCTGCAGTTCGGACACACGCGCAGCAAATGCTCCTCCAGCGTCGAGACCTGCTCCCATTGCACGGGATCGCACGATCTGGAGAAGTGCCCCAGCAAAGAGGACTCCAAAGCAGCCGTGTGTCTGAACTGTAAGACACACAACACGAAATTCAATGGGAAGGACAACACCTCCCACCGGGCTACATCCACCAAATGTCCGCGAGTAAAAGCGATGCTTATAAAAGTCCGAGATAAGGTCGACTATGGCTCGGA